>MU390233.1:0-25401 GCA_022578715.1 Nemania sp. FL0916
ATTTTTAATAAAATTAAAATATTTATAATATTATTTATTAATAATTATATTTTTATATATTTTTAATTTTAATTATATATAAATTATATATATATCGAAATAAATAATTTATATTAACTATTAAACAATAATTAAATTTTACTACGTTAAAATTTAAAATACGTTAAACTTAAATCTTTATTTTAACCGGTCGCGACTTATCGTCCTCTGTAACAGTATCTTTAACG
Organism: Nemania sp. FL0916; assembly: GCA_022578715.1. Taxonomy (NCBI): domain Eukaryota; kingdom Fungi; phylum Ascomycota; class Sordariomycetes; order Xylariales; family Xylariaceae; genus Nemania; species Nemania sp. FL0916. The sequence continues at coordinate 228 of MU390233.1, forward strand.
AAGCTGTACTGCACCTTGATACGGGTATCGACCTACAAAGTGCGCATAGCCTGCCTTATCTGGCCCGATGGGCGGCATGGGGCTTTGCCGTTTTAGTGGGGATAGGGCCCGGCGCAACCTACAGCTTTATGCACACATTTTGCAGCTCTTGTGGTATGCGGGGGTTGTTGGAGTAGAGTTACAATTTGCCACTCGGGATACAGTAGGACTTTAAGTTAGAATCCACATGTGCAGAATTCATCAATACTGTGTAATTGGATTCACGGCCTGTATGAGAACAAGTGTTGATCTCGATGCGCATACCGGCGACGAAGCTGCTAGAGCTAAACAGATCTCTGGGCTAGAGCAATGCGGTCACAATAAGATATTGATGGGCTGGAAGTGTTCTGAAGACTTGCATGATATTCTTCCTATGTTGAAAGGCACAACGTGCCTTGAGCGTCTACAAGGACAGGCATATTATATAGTGCTAGACCACGATCTCAAAGTGGTATACCACGTTTCTTACACTTAAGAGCGCACCGATAATATATAGATGCTTCGTTCATTTCCCTCTACCACGACCGCGCCCTCGCCCACGGCCCCGGTGCCCGCCTCGCCCACGGGCCGACGGCCTACTAGAGGCAGAACTTCGAGGCCGCGACGGCAATGCTCCCGGAGATGCGGACTGAAATTGTTTCTTTGCACCGGTTCCTACCGGAAGAGGGGGAGGGGGACCAGGAGGTAGTGGCGGTTGCCAGCCGGGTTTTTTACCACCGCGCCCGTTTGCGGTACCAATGTTCGTAGCGATCCGAATCTCGCTTCGAGTTTGCGGCTTCTTGACAGGTGGGTGCACAAGGTCCTCTTCTGACTCGTCTTCGGAAGTAAAGTAGGTGTGGCTCTTCCGGGTTGCTCGCCCAGGAACATGGAATTCCTTTTGTGGTTTGATCTTAACGCCGACCCAGGCGATGGCAACATTCTCACTCTCAATATCAACATAAAGATCGCGGTTCTCCTCAGACCAAGTCGTGCGACCTGCCACCTTACCACCCTTGGCAGAAAGGGAGCATTCTGGGCCGTAGTGGTTCTCGCCACCACATGCATAACAAAACGCCGGAATACTCTTCACCTTCTTCGTATTAAACTTGGAAGGCTTGAAACTTCTCCATATTTCGATGCAATCTTGATCTTTATGATCCGCATTACAGAATGCACAACCGCCGAGCTCATCGGCTGCCAGGGCAAGTTTCTCTTGACATGTCTCTACGCCGTGACCAATTTGACGGCATTTGCCGCATCTGCGCCTTGTTGGGCAGCCGAACGAAGTATGGCTGTCATTCTCACAAAATTGACAGGGTGAATCGGAGAAAGTCTGTGCGGTATGCCCACTCTCGGACCCTAGTACACCAGAGCGGGACAGCTCGTCAGTATGTAAGGAAGGGTTTGCCTCTAGGCTCAGGGCCTTGTCGCGACCGGAGGGTAGAGAATTCGATGCGTTCATATCATCCTCTGATTGTCTGGGAGAATTCTCCTGTCGTGCATCTATGAGCATGCTATCGATGGTTTCCGTGCTGAGTGAAGCCATGAACTCCTCGCCAGCATTTCGTGTAGCATTGATATCTTTTTTTGTACCCTGAAGGAAGCCCATCTTTCTAGTAAAATAGACCAGCCAGCCTGAGTGTACCACCTTGTACGTCAGGTGATCAGCGGTTTCACGATTTGCTTGTACCAATTGCGCGATCCATTCTCGCAGAAGCGGAGCCCAGAATTTCTCGTTTTTTGCTTTACCCGTGGATATAGGAATCTGTGGAACATTGAGCGGAAAATTCCACATCGCGTTACTCGCTTCAAATTCAGATACAGAACCGCGTGACCGCGCTCGTTTCTTTTCCGGCTCGTTTTTTTCTTCCTGATCTTGGGTCGAGGTCTTGGCAGCGACAGGAGGAGTGCCGAAGGCAGCATTAGCTGGTTTCGCTCCGAATGTTGTTCGGGTTCCTAGTTTGATACCCTGATTCCAGCTTGGAGGAGCAGCCCGTCGATTGTGGTTCATCGCGGAAGACGCACTCTCGTCCTCCTGGGATCCTTTGGAGCCGCTTCCCTCGTTGGCTTCCCGGGCCTCATTTGGGGTTTCTTCGGGCTCTGGAGGTTTAGTGGCCTCATCGTCTTCAGATGGCACACTCGTTCCCATATCAGGTGCATACAATGTCTGGAGCTGCACATCTTTTTGGGGAGACATAGCGTTGTTGGCAGTTGGCTGGGCAATCCGAAATGAAGACGGCTCTACTATTTCGCCATCATCTAAATCTCCTGAGTAACTGCCACCGCTACGACTCGAGGCGATGTGATCACCAATCTTTTGTCTTTTCGACGCGACTGTCGACTGCTCGTTAGAGCTTTCGTCTTCTGAGTCGCCTAGGCCTTTTAGCTCTTCGCCATAACCACGAGCTCTCTTTTGTGGTGCGGAGCTGTGGTTGGGCGAATGATCTGAGCTCGGCGAGGCGTGAGCGCCGTTAGGATCCTCGGAAGACAATTCCATCACAGTCGCCGGCCTCCATATATAGTGGTGGCGAGGACTGGACAGGCGCCAGAACACGATCTTCTAGCACTTGCTAAAATTTTCAATGCAAGACCAATCTCACTTCTCGCGTGGTTTGAAATGAAAAGGTCGCGAGACAGTGTTTTGTTATTCGTGAAGTGAAAGAGCAACGCGCAGGACAATATGAAAATATTGGATATTGCGGCTCTTCGCAGTGCTGTTTTGGGTTAGAACTCTTGATATTAAGACGGGGCGCCTACCTACTGCATCGCCTCTGATGCACTTAAGTAACCATTGCGCGAAGTCGATAATTATTGGCTGGTCGCGCTGGAGCCCAGGGTGGCGAGAAGTCGACAGGGAGCGCTGCAAAGGGTCCGAATACGGCCTAACCGAGTACGGTAGTATGCATGAGGACATGTATGTCTCAGGTTAGGTACCTCGCTTGCAGGCGCGTTCAGCGCTTACATGTAGGTACCGCATGGGCAGTCGGTACAGTACCTGAACAGCGTACCGGTGAGTGCTGCAGGATCTATTACCTAGAATCCCCATACCAAATTCGAGCCCCGAGCTTGCCAGCTGTCACTTGGCATCAAGCGATGCTGCAGCGTTTGCTCGGCTCGTTGCACTGGCGAGTACGGTGCCGTAGCGGGGTTTGCCACCTGAGCAGCCGTTTGGCGGGTTGATAAGGTTGCAAGGATGGCAGCTTCCCCGTCCAGTAGCCCCGTCCATGCATCTTGAACGTGGACCCCGGCTTCAGCCAATCTGTCTGTCTTTCCGCAAACCAGCTTCTAGCCTTCTACACTATTCACAGGATTCGCCATCGCGCCAGCAGACTCCCGCCTCGTCCGTGTTGCCGGCTGCGGCGCGTCGAAACAAGACCCAAGGCCCTCCGACGCACAATTTCCATCCATCCCATTTGGACGACGCGGACGTGCGGGAAGCTTCTACGGCCGTTGTGGCTTGTGACTGTGCCCGTGCCTGTGCCTGTGCTTGTGCTGGATCGTCGCATCGTCGCCTCGCACTGCGCTTTGCATCGGACTTCTCTCGGCTGTGGCTTTGGCTCTAATTCTGGCTCTGACTCTGGTCCAAGCTCGGGTGCTAGCCCATCTCAGTCAATTGTGTCGAATCGTCTATCCTCAAGCCTCGTGACTGCATCGTCACTGTCACCGTTGCCGTTCTCTGTTCACCGGGCTCTTTGCCCCCTGTGAACCTACCCACTCGCTCGCTCAACCGAGACCCTGACCCTGCCTGGCATATACTTCGGGCAGCCGCGAGACCACCGACGATACCACCGACATCACCACGACATCACCCGTGCTATTACTGACCGCCGTACCACCGTGCCATTGCACCACATCGCGACACGCCGACTTCGCTTCCCTGTCCGTGCTTCTCTTCTCCTTTGCGCGTGTCGTGCGCATGCCAGCGGCCTCCGATTCCCGCCCTGTTTCTTCGACATCCCCCGCCAACACCGCCAATACCGCCAAACTGTCGTCACCAATCCTCCTTCCTCGGACCGTCTCCTACGACGTCGGTACCAACCCTCCTCGACGGGCTGCTACCACCTACCAAACGACCAACATGGGTGACCAGAAGACTGGCCGGAGGAGGAGATCTAGTAGTATTCTCCAAATCTACCAAGAACCCCTGGAGCCCCTCGAGCAGCTGAGCGATCAGTCTGCCCTCCCGAATCTCAATGCGAACTGGGTCAACGCCAAAGGTACGTGCTAAGCCGTGTGTCTTGTATTCTGTTTTTTTTTCTCAAGAAGCAGGCACTTGCTAATGCGCTATGTTCTAAATATAGGGGCGTGGACCATCCACGTTGTTTTGATAATCGCTCTCAAAATCCTTTGGGATGTGATTCCGGGTGTCTCCCAAGAAACCTCCTGGACGCTTACCAATATATCATACATGTTCGGCTCGTACATCATGTTCCATTGGGTGCGTGGCGTCCCGTTCGACTTCAACAGTGGCGCCTACGACAATTTGAACATGTGGGAGCAGATCGACGATGGTGCACAGTATACGCCGGCCAAGAAGTTCCTCCTCAGTGTACCTATTGTACTTTTTCTTCTCAGCACACACTATACACATTACGACCTCACATATTTCACTATAAACTTTCTGGCTGTTCTGGGCGTGGTCATACCGAAACTACCCTTCGTACGTTCCCCTCCCTCCCGATAAATGCGCCACCTGTTATTGAGTTCTTCTAACAAGCTTACAGAGTCACCGCATGAGAGTTGGTCTGTTTTCTGGTGTACCTGAGGAATGAGCTTTCATCATTTTTGAGACGAAGCATATTGCCGGTCGGCGTAGCTGGAATCGTGTTAACGCAAATTGGCCGATGTCATACGACTGTAGGACTTACGATACGCTTTACGATATCAGAGACTACCGAAGCTCAAGCTCTAGCATACGGCGATAAAATTACAAGTAATTAGGGAAACTATCAGTTTGAGCCTCAACCGTGCCTTGCAATAATGCCCACAGCCCCTACCCACCTAACTCGGCTTGTGTTCAGTAACGGTATCAAAACCCCACTCTATGTTTTCAACGCCCGCTTCGATCGCCATTCGAAGTACTTTGTACCATGACATGACTATGCGATTCCTATGATAATCGGCATGACGAACAATAGATGTCAGCAGTACCAGCAGACGTTATCTCAAAAATAACGACAGTCGCTCTTGGGTAGTTGAAAGATTGTAGATAGGTTGCTGAGTAAGCGAATTAAATAATCATAATTCCTAAATCTTTCCCCAATACGGATAAAACCGGTGGCGATGAGGCGTAGCAGCATGTACAGCATCAGACCTATATTGTGCTTGAACTTTAACGGTTACGAGTGAAATTTCATAGCCATCGATAAATTTGAGCGCCAGTTGACGTCCACTCTGATTCTGCGCTTAGAATTTGGCATATGGCTTCCTGCGGTAAGCAGAAGTCGAAGGCTCGTACGACTATATATAGTGCAGTGATGCTTTCCATCATAGAACAGGAGCCCAGGATTATTCCACAACACCACTTGCGCCTGCGCCAAAGCGGAACGTGATCAAATCAGACGTTTAGCTGTCAACATTCCCTGATATACGGTAATACGTACAAGACTGATCAATAGAATTTCCCTTCACAATTAAGAAGACGTATCTCATGCCACGGTTGTAGCGGTAAGCCATATCGCGACATATCGAGTGGGTTCTTGGCTGTATATTCTATCTCACGATGTGACACGTTTATGTACTTATGGCATGCGATCTGTTTGGATATACGAGCGCAGACGGTGAGGTAACTGGCTTGACGTCACTCTTAAACGCCCAAAAGACGCCTCTATAAGCGAAGACGACCACGTAGTTCGCACAACACAAACTAGGTATGCTAGAGACGAAACTTGAAAATATATCACCTAACCTCCTATATACGTACTTGGGCAGTATTGAAATTTTTTTATCATACGGTCCCCAGTACGTATTGGTATTCAGGAGTTACCAATCTGAACCGTCCTAGCGAAACAGCGACGGCATTTCCCAATACTGCTTGACTGGGTAGCATATACAGAGAGATTATTTCGACTAAGGCTGCTAAGAAAGAAGAGATAGCTACATCACTTAGTACGAAGTGGGTAGTTTATGCAAAGAAAATGATGTTGCGTATATGAAATGCGAACCCCTATCTTGAGCGGCATATGACGACACCGCCGGTATCGTGGCAATCAATATAAGGACACGGAGTGAGCTGCTTAGAGTATCGCGAGACGTCAGCGTCTGGGATTTTAGTCGTTTTCCATCTTACGGTGATTGGCGAGGAGTGGGTCGTTGGCCCCTTGCTTCAGTACGTTCCTCAAGGTGATACCATCACGGCACGAGATCAACCCGTGTAGGAAGTCACCAAGAGCCGGTCATTTTAGCATGTAGCGTGTGAATATTGTGAATGGGCGTAGGGACGGTCATTACTAGTTTATACTGCACGTCATTGTAGTCATTGTTGTTTAGAACCTCCTCAGCGGCTGACGATTGCTCCCCTAGTACGATATCTCATTCGATGCATGTTTAATCAAGCATGTTTATATCCAAGCGCCGAATCATAGGCCCTTGCTGGACCGCCTACTCTATTATGCGCGAAATCATTTGTTTACTTTTCACACATCATAGGGATGTGCGATAGCATCTCGGGGTGTAATTAGGTGTCACCGGGCTGTGTAGCTTCGACCGGGGCAATTCGAAAGTCTCAATGGAGAGGACGACCGAATGTGATCAAAGAAAGTTGATACCTTTCAAGAGAGATAATGCCTTCAAAAATGTCTATTATCCCTACGTTGATTATCGAAACAAAGAGAATAGGAGATGTAGACAATGGACGTATAATGAATTGTGTTGAGCTGTGATTATATTGTATCATGACGGGCGTTCAAAGGGGTAGCGGCTACAATTCATTTGTTTTATCCATGGCCGTGCATAGTAGTACAACCTCCAATGATTCGTTGACTCGCAGAACACAGATGCTTACAGGGATGCATCGTGCCCTTTGTGTGATCTTTTGTGCACCGACCTCACGATGTGTTGACATGACAAGGAGCCCGACGGCAACTTTCCATGGTATATAATAAAGCTATTGTTCTTCTCGAACTGGTAGTATATATTGACTTTCAACTTCTAAGTCACCGCGTTTCCGACTACCATATCCAAGTCAACATAATTCCGATTCAACTTCATACCAAAAGACACTTCCCCTGTACCATCCGGAAAATATATACCTGTATTATTGTCAACTGATCGTCACGATATAATGCCGTACAATTACGGAGATCACGGGTATCATGATGCCCCTGGATTCTCACATCTAAGGGATCCTGGATATCTTCCGCGCCCACCAGTCGGGCCACCCAGATCCTACCCAGCAACCACACCTTCAGCTTCTGCGTACTCCTGTTACAATTCCACCAGAGGAATTTACGATGAACCCAGTGCTCATTATTCGGGACCATCTTCTTACTATCCAGGTCCATCCCATTATTCGGGACCATCTACTCGCTATCCGGGACCGCCTCCTTATTCGGGACCATCTGCTCGCTATCCGAGACCATCTACCAGCTATTCACGCCCACCTCCTGACTATTCGCGTCCACCTCCCACCAGGCGTGGTTCGCATGGCTACGGTGACAGCTCAAAGCATCGAGAGCGCTCACACACTTATGCAAAACATGAGGATGATGAAGAAGACGGTCATAGCGTCATCGTGCGAGCTCGTGAGCAGGCGATTAAGGACCACGAATATCTCGGGGTAACCATCAACATAGTTCTCCTACATGAGGTAAGCGATTCTTGGAGTCATTTCCTTCCCGTTATAGTACCTTGAGGCTCCTGAATGTCTCGGGAGCGTGTTCCAGGAGCATGTGTTGAGAGTTCCAGAACTGCATGAAAGAGTAATTACTGACTCCAGCCGTTGCAGTGGTGCGAGATGGCCCCTAGCGTATTCCATACCATCCCGGAGTCCTTCAAAACTGCGATGGAGATATTACCTGTGCAGTACGGGAAAAGGGGGTACATACCCTTTGACGACCCACAGAACGAGTGGGGGATCAAGACGAACTACGACCCCGAGCTCAGCACTACTTATATCCCAACTCTTCTTATCGAAGTGCCTGCTATATTGCCCGAGGTTGCTGTTAACAAGCAGGAGAAGCTCAAGGCAACGTACAAGCGCTTCGTGACGGAGCCCCGGAGCGAGAGGCTCGAAGGCGTTCGCGCCATTCCTTTCAGAGACACCCCTCGATTTAAGCGCTACGCCATTTTCTTCAAGTTTGAATCGGGAAACACTGCTTCCCTTCTTTTCGAAAAGTATGTTCCCGAGAAGGAAATCATCAGAGTTCACAAGCCGAAACATGGTCGCAAGCACAAACATTAGAAGGGGGGGCAATTGTAATGTCCTTCCGCAAAGCAGTACTACCAGGGGTTCGTATAAGTAAGTGTAAGCAAAGATTTCAGATTGCGATAACGGGTAGGGGAGTCATAAGGTAGCACGGTGATGTTTACAGCGATGTTTCCTACAAGTTTATGTTTAATTATTATAGTTTATAAAGAAGTGTTATATCATCTATCTCCTCATCTATCCCCTTGATGTGATTATTAATGAGCAGACACTCTTAGACAGACTCATGTAGTTCGTACGTGCCCACTATGCATGCCGCGATTCCCATCGAACCGGATGATTTCCCTCTTTTAAGGGGTAAGGCAAGGGATCTGTGTGATGGTTTGAGCAGGAACCGGGAGTGTATGCCTCGTGTCGCCCACCCATCAACTCGACTACACGTGACGATGCATTGAAGAATCGTGGTCGGGTGATAAGACGCGACGTTTGCTTTACGTCATCGTACTCGAAAAGACCATTTACATCAGGACGACTGTTTCTAACTATGTGGGCGCGGCAAGTGTCGCACAGCTCCTCCGTGGCGCCCAACTAGTACGCCGGGAGTGTGTGGCCTCATTGAAATTTAGGTCGTGATAGTGCATAGTTGGGCCTCCTTGGAATACGTATCAAGCTGTAGAAGATCAACGGAACCGAAATACTTATGGAATTTTGAGCTCTGGCATCAATGACACCGATTTCCAGATGCTCTCTGACGCGCACGCATACCGGACCTTTCTGTTGATCGTGAAAAACTCTCAATACTTCCTGACTTGAAAACTTTCAGACAAGCTAATAGCCTAGTGGTAGAAAAACGTTCCCCCAGCATAGTGCAGAGACAGGAATGAAAGCTGCGTAGATAGCAGAACAATCGCGAATACTAGCGTCCTTGTGTACGATGCAGACTATAGCAGGGATAAAGACAGTCAGTCAATTAAAGTCCGACCACGGCCTCCCAAAGTCACCGGCCTGGTAATTAATATCTGCAACAATTCCTGCTTTCTCATCCCTCGTTCTCTTCCAGGGCACGGTTTAGCATAAGTCCGTCCAGATACGCTCGGACCTCAACGATCTTGCCATCTTTCCATCGTGTCGACCACGAGTAGGTGTTATTGTATGGCTTGCCTATCAATGCCGCTTCAGCTGCTGATTCAGACAATAACTTGACCGCTTATACGGGCCATGTCTATACTCAATTGGTGATCAGCTTACCATTCTTTTGCCGAGCATCGGCGACCATCTCAACAACAGCCCAATCCTCGACCTCTCCTCCGGTGATTTTAGTGATATTCAATTTCACCGGTCCATCTAAAGCGGCGGCAATGCGACCGAAAGATTGGGATAGAAAAGCTTGCTTGGTCTTATACACTCCCGAGAGGGCGTGCGTCCCCATGACAGTCCAGTGAACGTCATCCGCCACGTAGTCGTAAAAGGTGTTCGCATCGCCGTCTTGGAGGTGCTGAAAGACAGCACGGACTTGTGCTTGAGTGGGGGCGTTATTATTCGGCATACTGGAAGTCCTATAAATGTCCAAGGGAGACGCGTTATCCGGTAGATGTTGAGAATTTAGTGGTATGAGGCTCCGGAGCGAGATGTAGAGCTCGGGATGGAGGGGTAACCATTGCGGCCGGGTGTGCCGAAGGGATGGTGCCAAGTGACGCAGGCCGCGCTTACAGATATAACAAAGACCGGAGTATGCAGCATACTGTATTACTCCCTTTTACGCCACGCCACCTCCAAATATGGCGCCATAAGCCACCAGATATTGAGTGTTTTGTATGACTATTTTCCGACTAACTGAGTATTTGAAGTACCAACGAAGCGACTTAGCTCTCTGGCGCAAAAAGAAAGGCAGCAAAGACCTTAGCAGCATCAAGATAATTCACTATCGCTCCTGTCGCAATGGTCAAGCATACGTAGACACGGACTTAAAGTGGGCGATTTGGCACAGCAAGAAGTACTATACCTATTACCCAAGAGAAGGTATGAGAAGTTCAAGAGAGTAAGCGAGCAGGCAATAAATGTGCAAGATCTACTCAATCGCCCGGAGAAATGCCTATAGCAGATTTGGACAGTAAGGCCATGGTGGCTGATCGCTCTGCGGGAGACAATTAGACAGCGTACGAAGATGTAGCCGAGCAAATGCGGTCGCTGTAAGCCTAGGGCATGGATAGATAGGTATACCATTCAAGCATCGTGCTCAATGCGAGGCATCATGAAAAAGAGGTTCGGGTACCCGGTGGTAAGGTGCCCTATGAGATGGAGACCTTAGGTATTAGGTAGCAATCGCCCATGAGTCCTTTCTTCGTCCACTCGTATCCCCTCTAAAGGGGCGTTTTAGCACCGCGACTTTACATCGGAGCGTTATCAGAGAGAGCTAAGTGCAGAGTATAATTATTATGAGAAGTGGGGCAAAAATTAGAGTCACAGTGGGGAAATCGCACTCCCAGAAGGGGAGGGTTGTTGAAGGGAGCAAAAAAGAAGCAGGAATTGAACCCAACCCGATTTGAACGGATGACCTTCTGGATACAGTGAGTATACCATTTAACTGGAATCAGATGCTCTACCGCTGAGCTATGGGTCCAGTGTTGGCAAATGGTCATCAATAATACCCTAAATTGCTAGTGTTGACGGAAGCTATGGGGGCACTATCCCTTTAACTTGCGTTTCCGCACCGTGACTTTGTAGCTAGGGCAGCCAGCCAATCAAACGATGTTAAACTATTCCCCCACCTAATCTAGCTTGTGGTAGATACCCCGTTTCCGTAGCCCAGCAGCCTGACCTCCCCCTCACTAGTACCTTAAACACGCGAAATTTTGAAATTAAAAAATGTTGAAATATATAATAGAATATATGATTTTAAACATTATAGTTATTTTGATTTAATCTGTTGTTTTAAAAAGGATGTTTTGAGGTTAAAAAAGCAGACAAGCCTGTTAGGGTGGTCACTGCTGCTATCGATAGCGGCATGCGATGAAGTGGGGCAGAGAAAGTCACGGTGCGGAAACGCAAGTTAAAGGGATACCCGCTTTGGCCTTCCTCGGAAATGGCGGCTTACCCTAGTAGCAGCAGACTCCGTAGATGGAACTACAGCAAAAAGCCAGCATAGCACGGGCACAAAACTGGCTGCCAATAGTTATGAGTAGATAAAATCTAACATCAGCCCCGCTAGGGATAATCAACTCCGAACGGCTTATAGCTTCTAAGGTAAACGATTTATAATTGTTCAGAAGTTTAGACAATTAGAAGATCATTTGCCTACGAAGGGTGGATTGGCAGTGCAGCTGGCAGCCAGCTGGAAGCGCTAGTATTGTCTATTTGTAGCTCCTATTAATCATCTCTCTGTTCCCCTGCTCCCAGTGATTGCTGTAGTTGACCTGCTCGTCAGGATCTGTGGTTGGGTTTCCAAGTCCGCTTCTGTATTTTTTACCTACCTAGATAAGTAGTTCCTTTTGCGGTGTGCTTTCTTAGAGAAGTTCTGCTTGATACTGCCACGGCGAGTACAATTTCTGGTAATACTGACGCCCAATTTTCTTAAATTAGGACGAGGATCATTGATCATTATCTCAACTGATACATTAGGTTTATTCAGTTGTCTGACTAGACCTTGATTTTAGGCGAGTCTTGAAGCCTGTTTCTACCATACTGCGTAGTCATCATTAGCACGAGACAAGGCGGCACGCTGTGCAGTGTTCGGGGCCCATCTCTTAAGTTATGAACAAGGCACATTCAACGTAAGTATCTTGAATAATGAGAATATTAAAGATACGCCAATCAGTCAATAGCATTAGCTCCTAACCACTATGATTACTTAGCTGACGGCTCAGCTACTAGGCACCTCCTATTAGTGATCTAGCTTTTCTCTAAAAAACTCCCATTTAAAGAGCCAACAATATAAGGGGAGACGCATAGGCTGCTACCACACCATGATACTCATTCTCCCCCCTGCAGCGAGGCTTGCACACATTGGAAGAAGTTAACAGACCCTTACCAATTTGGGTCGCTTACTTTCCAGTGACTATCATTGCTGCTCGAGGCAAAGTTGCCTTTCGATGTGTCTAAGGGAATGTCGCTCCCTTTATCACGGGAAAGCAAGAAGAAACTCAGCTTGTTAAAAGAGAGATAACTCGCAGCACGCGTCTGTATTGGGCGGAGGATTGGGAGACATGCGCTTAGCACACCAACATGGGCCTCGACGATGGCCCAGTACCAAACAGGTGCGTAATGCCCTAAGGATTTCTATTAGCGTCATGGGAATTCTAGGATGGATTATTAAGTCTGTTCAACTTACAAGTGACGTCTTGATTAGTTGAATCAGGAGGTATGGCCCAGACAAGGGTCAAATATCTGATCCGAATGAGACCGACAACGCTTACTAAGAGGCCCAGGAGGAAAATGCCTATAAGTGGTACTTTGCGACCTAGGGCCATCTGTAGCCCCCAGACTTTATAGATGGGGAGTATGAGAATCAAGACTAAGCTTAGTGTTAGTATATGTGCAAGACATGTATTCAACAGTTTGGAATGATGTCACTTACAATCAGTGACAACATCGGTTACAAGGGCTGTCGTGAAGAGAGCTACGACATTGATACAGGAATATTCAATGCTGTGGTCCCATTGCGATTGGATTGGAATGCATGAGACTAGAGTACCTGGTGAGTGATGTCTTAGCTAGACACGGGGATAGGATCATACAGGTGAATGCCAGCGTAAAGGATAGTGTCCAGGCAACCACCACTCCGATCAGGACCCAAGTCATGGTAATGAATTTTCGAGTTGCAAAAATCCGTTTGTACATAAGTAGAATGCTGATCTTGGTTATGCCAACGGTCGGCCATGTTATTATCTCAAGAACGTAACCAGTCTGATACCGCGAAGTCAGTCAGATCATAGATGTAGTTATTATTTCGCAGATCGCTATGATATACCTTGCCGAAGACAACGTCAGCTTGAGGGTTTTGAGATTTTCCATCGCTAGTGAGCTTTGAATGAGTCCCAAGACCACCGAGTTGGGTCGCTACGCAAATGCCACCGAATTAGAATATTGAATAATAGCAAGAGTTGGGACCTGTCTCACCAACAAGAATATCTGCTGTCTGGGCGAGCGTGAGAATCTAGATTTCTCGCGTCAGAGAGTGATAATTCTCAAAAGCTAGGGAGTTACAGCGCCATACTAGGGATATGAGGATGGTCCAGTCGTCCGGCCCAAGTTTCTGGCCCTGGATCTTGCGTGCCTTAAATCGAAGCACAACAGCTGCGATGGAGATAATACTAAAGGTAATACCCAAGCCCCAGATTGTTGGCTGTTGAGTTTCGGCCATTTTGGTCCGCAGGGGAGTGTATAGAAACCTCCTATACGAAATGGAGTCGGAAACAAGAGTTGGGACAGACAGAGCAGTTCGCTACCGGCCGCAATCTATAAAGAGAGAACAGGTTTGCAATCATAGAGCCTATCTTGTACTAGAGTTATATGCAACTGCATATGTATGTAACCCCCCAATCATGATGATCTGGGGAGCAGGAGATGCATCCTGCTTCACATAATTAGAGGCAGGAGGCAGGATCTAGCGAATCTTGCTTTGGCCTGGGCGATAAGAAACGAAACGGCACGTAGCTGTGGAGGATTCCCCAGAACTCGCATACACGTGCATGCAGAAACGTGCAGTCAATGGAACGTGGATTATGTACTAGTAAGCAAACATCGTGGCCAGCCACGAGTTTCTTCACAGACTTCACTATCCGCACGGAGCATATTAACAGCTAACAGTCTTCATAGATTCATTATGCGGCGTTTAATTCTGTTCATGGCGGAGAAGAAATTGTAGGACCAACAGACGTGATCATAATTTGACGTCATTGATAAACCGAACGACGCCACTAAGACTTCGCCCATCAATATAGATGACAAATTGGCCCTGGTACCTTGTCGTAGTTGGGGGATAGAGTTACAATGAGTTCCCAGCTGCTCCTGTGGGATCAACAAAGTAGTGAGACACATTCATGTGATGCAATGCCAATCAGGTAGCTTCGCGTCAACTTTGCAAGGATATAAAGGCCCTGCATCGTTTCAATGTGGTAGCAATGCGTGCGAAAACACCAGAGACATGGTAGTCTTCAAGTGCGCTAGTCATAATACTGGCTTCAATCCCTGACTATTTCGTGCGGCGGGCCAGGGTGTCGAGCCGCAAGTGCAGGGATCTTAGCTTTTATAGGACTAGTTCGGTTGCATTCTCCCAGTTCATCTATAAATAGACTATAGACTTTTTCTAATCGATAAGCTATAATTACTCATATTCTCATGGCTTCGGGTAGCTTTCATGAAAACTCTTGCTAGCAATTGACTCTTGCTAGGTAATCGTCTCTTTTTTATGAATCTAGCTTAGATACGGAGTACTCTGTCTCCAAGTTAGCCCATACGGCCGCGAACGCAATAGCCAAGATTTGAACTTCGTGTTGTCAGTAATACGGAGTACTTGTTCTTTCGACAGTTCTTGGCCATCCATATTGGATCAAAGGTGTCAATCAACCACATAGCTTGAAGTATATCTTACTAATGACCGACGATCCATAACTATGTGTATACAATTATACTTCTTGCCACCCAAATTCGCTTAAAGGGAGCATCAATCGGAGCTGGGTAGCCGGTTCTCATAGAGACACCCTTTGTTAAAGCCTGACCTCTGTGCACGCATATCTTTACGTCGCTTCTATCAGCTAGGACAGCTCTACCGGTAGGCGGAGAACAGTATACATCTAAAGATAAAAGGAACTACGAAGAATATTAGAACATCTTGGAAAACTCGACACAAACAGGAATGTCAGTGCTACCTACTTCTCCCCTTTCACTTTTCTGTGGCCGCCAATTACATGGAGATGCTCCTGACTGTGAACGTCGGCTCACGTAGCCAATGCCATATGCAGGGTTACAATGCTCATCTTCAAATTCGCACATTGCGAACAGGGATGAGTAAGAATATGCACATTGGGCAGCCCAGAATATGTTGGATGATTTGCACCCCATAGCTGAATAACAATACCGGCACCCGGCTAACATGGGTCTTACCCCAGGCTTGAGCCGACCATGGGGTCTGCAGTCAACACAAGCGAGAACAGGTGATGCGCTCGCTCTATAGACAGGCTATCATGAATAGTGAAATCGTAAGAAAGCTACTCTTTTTGCTTGCCGATCTTCGCTTTACGTCAGCTAACGAGAGAAAGTGTTTATTTAACATGATATATCTTTTGATTAATGGTGTAGTTACTAGTAAACGTCGCTCATTGACTATGTTGAACATATTTTTCTCTTCGCGGAGCCCAGATCCGCTTATACAGCGAATATACCAGTTCCCAACACGAGTGACCCTTTAGGAATCGTCGGACTCGCACCGAATTATCCGTATAAGTATTCACTAGGGCATACCTTTGAATTGACTATTGTAGCCGTGAATTCAACTCGGCGTCATTCATGAAGTGTGATCCGCCTTCGCATCTATAACCCCCAGCAACTCGATACCATCTGTATCCCACCGGACAAAGGGCAGCCTCAGCCAACATCTTCTGGATTTTTGCTTCGCGTTGAGAATTTTGAGCATGCTGTGATTGTTTTGCTTTGAGTAGCTCTAGCCATTCAGCGTCGGAAACGCCCTCGTCGCGCGGTGCCTCGTGCTCATCTCCGTCCTCGCTTCGCCCTTCGCTAGCAAGGCTAAGACTACTGGGTGCCCTGTCGATGCGATGGCTAGCTAAGTCCTCGTGTGCGTGTGCATCTTGTCTAACGCCAATGTCGGGGGCCCGAGAGGCCGATATCAAATTCTCGGCCCTCTGAATACATGAGTCTTGCTTCGATAGTACAGGCGGGGGCGCTAGCTGCTGGCTGAACAAGTCCGGGTCAGAGTCCAAAGCACAGAGATGTTGCTGCTGCGATGACATATTACCCTTAGTTTCGGTTGTGGTACATCTGTCCCTCTGTTGCTGAATCATCGCTTCCATGCAAGCCAAAACGTGTTCCGCCGAGAGTACGCGGTCATCCTGGCTATCAAGCTCGAGGAACTTGCCAAGTATCTGTTTTCTCAAATTGATCACATCGCGGGCATTGCCCCAGCTCGGGGTCGATTGCATGATGTTAAAGAGCTCTCTTACACGCGCATAGCCATTTGATGTCCGGTTCTTCAAGAAATCGGCCTCTGATGTAAACTTATTGCGCTCGAGCTCTCGGACAAGCAGCACTATACAGTCGTCGGGTGGGATATGTGAGAATATGATCTCTTCCGGGAAATGGCTTGAGAGCACTGGCCGGGCCGACATGAGCTGGTTCAGGTCCGATGTGTAGCCCGCAAGGATGACGATTATCTTGCCTTCGTTCGCGGGTTTGCCAAGAAATTGGATCAACTCATCCACTGCCTCGGTCGCATATTGGCCATGAATCAAACGATTTGCCTCGTCAATAAGTAGAACCCGGCCGAGAGCCTCTTGAAGTTTCCTCCGTGTCTTAGGAGCCGTTTGGCCTAAATACTGACCCAAGAGGTCGGTCGCGGAACATTCGATAACTTCAGACGTAGAGAGAATGCCCATATTATAAAAGAGCTCGCCGATTTTCTGGGCGACCGTGGTTTTTCCAGTGCCTATACGAATGGAGTTTAGTAAGTAATGCGACGAATCAGTATCATTTTGATTTAGTAACGTACCTGACGGCCCTTTGGAAATTAATCGTGTCGGCACCTGGTCTCTTGGATTCATACCGTGCTTTTTAGCCCCAAGGTATCTATTCTGATAAGTCACGAACTTATCGGCAATACTGCTGTGTACTAGGCCTTCCAGCATTTTGCGGCAGTCAAGTTTTGTGCTAGAGCCTCGATCAAACTCAGGATCAAAGTCCGCGGGCTCAAGCATCGTATCGATACTTAGATCATCGAGTGGCATGTTCGACAGTCTATCCTCGTAATTCATTTTGGCCGCATCGATAATACTGTTCACCTCACCTGCATTTGTGAAGTTCGGCTGCATGAGTGCCCGCTCGAATATCTCACGGGCAGCATCTATAGCCGGTTCTGTGTAGGCTAGGTCTTGGTCTGCCAATTTCAGCCGTAGTATCTGCTCCAGCTGTGCAGTATTGTAATTTTCGAATCGAAAGGGCCGGTGGATAGGGAAGCGGCGTGAAAGACCCGGATTGGCATTATGAAACATATCCTTCATCTTTTGCTCATAGCCGATGAGAATAATGCACCTGTCTTCTCCGGGTGTGCCTTGAACTATCGATACGATAGTGTCAATAGCCCCAGTACTGAACTTATCATGGTCTTTCTCTGGGTCGCCGGGATCAAGCATATAAGCTTCATCAATGACAAGAACTTTTCCGACAGAGGCTTCCAATATTGCCTTCGTTTTGACCTCGGATTCACCAAGATGAACGCCAATAAAATCCGCTGGGGTTTTCAGCACCACTGTAATAGTCCGGCGTTAGTAATCCGAATGCAGAATTGTTGAAAATGAAGAAATATTGCGACTTACCATCGCCACGACTAAGATAGCCCAGCTCGGCTAGAATCTGGCCGTATAACGAAGCCACCGTCGTCTTTCCGGTACCAGGCGAGCCCACAAATACTTGATTCAAGCAGAACTTCAGGGGCTTCATTTCTTTAAGTTCTCGGCGATAGTTGACCTGAATCATTCCGATCATCCTCTTGACCGACTCTTTTACTTGTTCGAGCCCTATGAGCTTTTCTAGCGCGGCCCAGCCCTTACAGTTCCGAGTGGCGATTGTCGTCGGGTCCGGCCCGATCAAGTCTTCTTTTATAAGAAGAAAGGGATTTGATTTGAAACCATGACGTTTCTCTCTTGCTAGACGATGGCTTTGACGCTGACAGATCTTAGCCAGCAGGTTCTCGACTGCACGTGCGTTACCAAAGCCTCTGCTTCCCCGGCTCTGAGCCAGGCGACGGATGGCAATTCGCATGTACAACCCATGGAGACCACCTTCGACCTTCATCTTCCCGCTAAATTTGGATTTAATATTACGGCATAATATTCTCCAAAGCTCATCATCCGTGAAGTCGGCGAAGTGTAGGGTATACGGGATTCGGCTGCTAAGTCCAGGGTTATGTTCAAAGAACGGCTCCATTTCGCTCTTGTAGCCGGCAAATACGAAGATGAGTTCTCCAAGATAATCCTCCATCCCCGTGAGGATGATGTCTAGCACTGGGTTTCCGGCACCATGTAAATATGGAGCCGTAAGTTGGTAAGCCTCATCGATGAATAGAACACCGGTGAGAAGGGCTTTGTCTTTAATTAGCTGTTCAGTGGAGTCTATGCCTCTCGTCACGAGTTTGACACCAGATGTTTCCGTCACATAGGAGTATTTTTGAAACCCGAGACTAGATATGAATTTCCCGTATAAGCGAGCGATAGTTGTTTTCCCTTGGATACTAGTCAGCCTCAGTGCGCACGGAGCAGTGCACTGGAAGAAATATAGAAATAGAAAAAGAAGATAGTTACCTGTCCCCGGGTTCCCCTGGAAAACAACGTTGAGCCTCTCGGTCTTCATTGTGATTTCTTGTTCTTTACAGATGTCGACTTTCGACTTGATATCCAAGAAGAATTGTTTCACTTCCTCGAGGCCTTGGTATTTCATCAGCTGGTCCAAGTACTTGTTTTTTTCATTGCCAATTTTCTTTCGGCGCTCCCATTCCCGGGCGGCTCTGGATGATGTGCAAGCAAAAGGACTTTTGGATGCTTTGGATCGTAGTGGCACGCGGGTCGTGGCAGGTGCGATTGAGCGTAATTTTGGCGAGGCTGAAGATGAACGAGTGTGATTCGGTGGACCGGACCTTGGCGAGAGTCTTGGGGAATTAGGGCAAGATAATGTCGAGTTTGGTTGTGATACTTTGCCGCGCTTCTCCATATCGTATACGAATGATTCCCATCCCAGACTTACCAGCGGGGTTATTTCGCGAGTCTGGGACGAAAGTGAGGGCGATCTTGAAGACGACATTGTGAATAAGACTTTCAGAGGTCTCTATTTTTGCAATGTATTGTATAGTTGCACGGTAGATAGGCCCTGACGATAACAATTATTGAGATAAAGTTGAGGGAGAATGAGGCAAGTTAGCTGCCGAATAGAATGCTGCAGAAAGTTCTAATCTGGAGCCGGCTGTCAGTGCTGCTGTAATGAATCGTTTGTTGCCGTATCTTTCGAATTTCATTGACCATAAACCCACTAGCAAGAGTTATGCAATCTTTGGCGAGAAAATGTGAAAAGGGAGGAAAATGACACAATGGAATTGTCTGAAGCACTCACGGTGGCCATTCTCTTATATAATTAGAAGAGATCATGCAGAACGTTATGGGGGGAGATATAACAAACTTTCTACTAAAGTGATTAGCTTTCGCGCTGAAAGTCTAACAGAGCTGTTACATAATGACATTCTTATTTCCAGGCACTACCTGGAATCCTTATTGCTATTACGCAAGGGGAGGTTCTATACGTAGGGCAGCAGATTCACGCCCTACTTTTAGAGCTGATCCTATTCTGTGCCTTTGTAATTACTTCCGTATTGTAACAGGAGCATAATATATATTCGTGAAAGTGCGGTCAAATCAGCCTGTCATCTTCCTGCCCAGTCTCCTTCGGAGACTGGGAACAGCTCGAAGCTTTATAAACTGAAGGCAAAGCTAAAAATCAAACAAAAGCTCCGTGCTGCTCCACACACTCTGTCACAGCATCGGTAGTCTTAGCCCTTCCTCCCTTTTTTTCTCTCTTTTTCTCTCCCTGCTTTGCTACGATGGTAACACTAAGGGGCCTTGGTTCCTCCTATGGGTATAATCGAATTATTCCACGCATGGAGCCTAAATAATAACGGAGATGGCATCACCTGATGATACAACATGTGGCTCGAGGGGGCTCTAGAAGTACTCAATTAAACTTTGATGATCATCAAATACGCAAACTTGCAAGCTTTAAACTAAGCTTTAACCCATAACAATAAGCTTTAGCAAAGTTTGATTTGTAGGCAGCAGCTCTTATTTTCCTTAACCAAGTCATGTTTCGCTTCGTGCCACATCAGGAGGGCCCCTAGGTAGCTAAGTTGAGTGACTGGTTGTTTAGATTTACGATTCACTAACAACGCACCTCCTGCCCACATCCCGTTCCAATATCCTCTAAAATATGATTGATGATTAAGGTTCCCGCCACGGATCGTATGGCCAACGCATAAACACACACAACACACGATGCTCACAGGTTATTATTGAAACAGGTAGCATGCTATAACTACGTAAATATGTCACATAGTGAACCAGAATATACAATGAAGTAGCAAACTGGTACTATATTCATGAAAGGAGAGTGAGTGAAAACCAGCCTGCTATCTAACTACCAGGTCTCCGGAAGAGACTGAGAAGGGCTCTAGGCTATTGAGAGCAAAAGTAGCGCTAGAAACCAACTAAACCCTCTTGTATGATTTGCACGCACTGTCATAATACACGAAAAAAAATCCTTCCTGTGAGCAGATTACATTACCTCGGGTCGCCTTCAAAGAGCTGCGCTGTTATCCCTGCCAGGTAATGAGACGTGACAATGTGAGTGGCTTTCCTCGTTGAGACGATAGTTGTTTTCTGTTCTGGAGGTTTATACAAAAGTTACAAGGTCCTGGACTCAATGGATAAGGCCTCCGGGGAGAAGTGTCGAGTCTTAATTTCAGACGTGTTCAAAAATCGACAGAAGTTGGCGTATAACGTTGGCCGCTTGACTGTAGTAGGGCAGAAGCCACATCGAGGCTATACAGGAGAGTAGGAGAAGTAGATCATCATCATTCACTTAAGAATTGCGGAATCTATATTAAAATAATATAAGTATCTCTAGCAGAGAGCTTAATGACCGATACAAATAGCAAATAGCCGGGAACATGTATATTGAGCCTCTTGAGCACACTATCCCTCCTTTGCAAACTGTCGTTGGGCCTCCCCAATCAACATTTTGGCTGTCAAGGCTGGCTGGCTAATAAAAGGGGAGTGGCCAGTCTCAAGCTCGATGACCTTGTCAACTTTGTGATCACCAACTGCTTTTGCAGAGTCAACAAGATATCTGGCAGCCACCACAGTAGTCGGTTTATCTTTCAAAGTCAGGATATACGTTGTTGGGATAACACGCCAGGCAGCAAACGTAGTCTTGCCCCAGAACGCGGCAAAACTTTGCGGGCGAAGATCTTCAACTAGCTCGGCGACAGTTTCATCATCCACATCTTGATAGAACATGCCTTTCGCATCCTCAGGTAGGACAGTCACAGTCCCTGCCTATTCACGAATAGTCAGCCGAAAATGCACCCGAGCTAAACATTATCGACAAATACCTCGAGATCGGTCCTCATCTCAGGGACCATGTTGTCGCGTGTACCAGGGGGCGAGTGCTGAAACCCTTCAGGGACTAGGAAGGCACAAATGTAGACCAGCCTGACAACACCGCCTGCCAAGCCAGCTTTCCGGCGAGCGCCCTTGTCGAGGCCTTCCAGTGCGGTACCGCCAGTCATGCCGCTGAAGCTATGGGTAACCACAACGACGTCACGGTGCTGTTCGTCGACCAACGTGCATACGGTCTCACGAATAACTTGGATGTCACCATCCCAATCCTGGGCGGGCGGCGTGGACCCGCATGATGGGAGTGATGGAGCAATGGCAGTGTAGCCCGCCTTTTCGAGCTCGGTGATAAGACGCTGCCAGCACTTGCTACTATGCCAAGCACCATGGAGAAGAACAAATGTGAGGCCAGGCATCATAGGGAATGGGAAACCGAAAGGCTGGGGTGGTAGGACTGGGGTGCAAGGAGATGGAAAGCTGCGAAAACAAGACAAAAACGTGTGTTGAACTAAATATGAAACTGCCCATCAATCAGACATACGTTGATTTCTAAATCTGTTGCCCCAAATAGGGGAAGAAGAAGAAAAGTGACAGAAACGCCACGGAAGGGCTCACCAAAAGGCGTGGCCCCGCGCCGGGAAGGTGCAGGTGGTCCCAACATTCAATAATACTACCCGTACCCTTTACGTCGTACCGATTCCTGGCTCATGTAACACCCCTTCACAGGATAGACTCGTTTGCGGGACCCGCTAGGCGGTCAGTCTCGTTGTCAAACGGTACTTTAATATAAATCTATAATGAACCTTCATTACAGCGCGGTCTTTAATGTTAAACATCTTTATATTAAATATAAATAATATATAAAATAGAGCGTTGCTAGATGGGCACCGTCACTTTTGCTAGAGGGGCACCGTTCGGGCTGTTTCGGCCTGGCGCAGCTGGCCACTAAAATTTCCATAGTGCTGCCCCTCTCTGCCTCTCTCTGCCCCTCCCACCTTTGACTGCAAATTTGAAGGAATTGAGCCTTTTGGAGCTGTTTGAAGCAATTGAAGCTATTCTACTATAATTGAAGCTGTTGGAGCTATTGCACTACAATTAAAGTTGTTAGAGCTGTTGGAGCTGTTGGAGCTGTTGGGGCTGGTGTACGCAGCTAATGGATTGGGTGTCCATTCCTGGCTTTGAAGTAATTGACCTGCCCTAAGCTGTTTTGAAAGAATAGTGCTCTCTCGACTAGGTTGACCCTTTTGAGGCTATCGAAGCTATTAAAGCTATTAAAGTTATTGAAGCTATTATACTGCTATTAAAGTTGTTGGAGCTGTTAGAACTGTTGAAAAGGGCAACTATGGAAATTTTGGTAGCCAGCTGCGCCAGGCCGAAACAGCCCGAATGGTGCCCCTCTAGCAAAAGTAACGGTGCCCATCTAGCAACGCTCATAAAATAATATAATAATAATAAAATAAATAAATAATTATCATTTTAATGTCTCATCTTTTATTATTTCTTTCTCTCTCTGTCTCTTTTTCTTCTCCTTTTTACTCTTCCCTACTCTACAACAATGGTACTCCCAGGTCGTGCTGTGTCTGCGTCTACGCCTACCCCTCCTATATGTTTCGGTGAAAGAACCTAGGTATTCTCGTAAGGGTAGGGCACAAAAAGAGTTCGGACAATGAATTAACTAATCAATTGTTTGATTCATGATATACCGACTGACGACATCCACTTAGAGAGGAAGAACACGAGGTACAATCCGGGGTTGCCCCATCTATAATCCGATGCACCGCCACCACCGTTTCCTTCTTTCGTTCTCTCGTTCTTGCCCCCTGGGGCGTTTGCCGTCAACCATCAATCGCTGCCATCACTTACAATACTATGCTACTAGGGATACTGTGACTATCCCTCTCGTACCCCGATGCCCCCTGGGTCTGGACGCTGGGCCCAATACGTGGACACAGTGTTTTGCGCGCGTCGGGTGGCGGTGTTCGTGGGGATGGGCTATTACCGCCGAAGGGTTTCAGTGCTTTGACGTAATCGGTATCATAACATATCTAATCTTGACGATTAAGATACAAGTGTGTGGCACTGTCGATCGGTCCCTCGGCGGGTTCGGTCGTGTTTTCGTCCAACGGAGGACGGGGTGGCTACTTGGCCTCGTCCGATTCCTTGTGCGTAAGTAGAGGGTAATGTTTAAATCTTCTCGTAGAATAAGAGGTAGGCGACCTTGTTATCCTTGATGTTATCTTTAGTCGAGGTGTTCTTAGTAGGGGTAGAGCTATTGGGCGAAGTGCTGTTGACCACTGAACTCCATTTCTTCGCACTATTGCCAGAAGAGGTAACTCTGTTCCACCCTTCGTCATCGGCTCCTTCTTCGTCACCAATACCATCGAATCGATTTCCAGTAGCAGGGCCGGCAGAGATTTTATGATCCACCTTGGTTCCCGACTTGCTTGGGTTCGCATCTAGGCTGACCTTTGCTACATCCTCGCTTCGAATGCGTCTAATAACAGTATCATCAACACGGATCCATTCTCGACCGTCTTGACGCCGAATGTCCACGGTATAGTGGCCGCCGCTAGCTGACTTTCCGTGGTGGTATACAGCTGCGGTTAGTCTATATTTTAGAGAGTCAATGCCTTCGGCCTGAAGTGCACTTCTTTTCAATGGTGATAGTATTTCTTTTGGAAGCTCAAGTTCGAGGGGGAAATCGATTTTCGTCCAAAGCTTTATGGTACCATTGGCCTGAGGGTCAAATTTGAAACGTTTGAGGTGAAGAATAAGAACCGGTGGGACGGATTCGATTAATACCTGCTTGGTCGGTAGTTTTATGTCGTGACGGACCGACCCAAAATCTTCATTCAATGTTTCGGACCGGGTATAGTGTTTTAATGCATCCACAATATTTGTCACGTGTGCGTCCCCAATGTCTAATTGTAGAGGTTGATATGGTTCGCAGGTGACGGAGTCTTTTTGTCCTTGCACTCTGACCACTGAACGTTGTTGACCGCTGAAAATCTTGTTGATCGGGGACGGGATCGTTGAATGACCGGAAGAGCGTGTAACTGCGGCCTTTTGTTTTCGGCCAACCTCTAGCCACTCGCTCTTAGCAGTCGTGCTCGTTGGGGAGGACGCGCTGACAGAAGTGGACGGGGAATCGTTGGTTGAGGAAGTATCGTCGAGGCGACGCATGACGTGGGCGCACTCATCGCTAAGTGCTTGGAGAAGAAAACCAAGGAATTCTTCAGCATCTTGTTGATGACCACGCTACGAGTAAAGGTAAGTCAAAACTTGCTAAAAACACACCGGGGGGGGGGGGGGGGGGGGGGCGTACTACCCTGGTTGCAAAACTTGGTTGTCGCTTCATTGCATCAATGGGGTATTCCGGGTTTAACGGGTGGCCAAACTGTTAAAGCGG